>JAAOAT010000003.1:0-31847 GCA_013186855.1 Fusarium ramigenum | reverse complement strand
CACCCGCATCACTCTCCTCACTCGTATCACTCTCCTCACCCGCATCACTCTCCACGCACGTATCACTCTCCACGCACGTATCACTCTCCTCACCCGCATCACTCTCCTCACTTTTATCACTCTCCTCGCACGCATCACTCTCCACACACGCATCACTCTCCTCACCCGTATCACTCTCTTCACCTACTTTCCATGTACTAATCGACGGGTATTTTGCACCGCAGTCTTCTTTGTGTTTGCGATATCTTCCAGGTTGCTCATCATATGGTAAAACGCAGACACAGTCAAGCGTAAGTCGAGCGTAATACTGGTTTGGAAGCAATAGATGTTTAACCTCCTCATAAGTAGCATCCCATTCAGGATCACCCATTTTCGTGGACCGGAAGTAGGTAGAAAGATTTTTCATTTCAAAGCTTGTCTTCATGTAATAAATACAAATCTCTCAGTGGAAACTATATATATAGCATTTTGTATTCATCGCTTCAGGATCCTGTGCTAGCTCGGTTGAGGGTAGTAACTTTGCAAGGAGGGCCATTCCTGCATAACTTCAAGGCGGTCGGCGAACATCGGCCAGCTTTTTTCTCCGCTTCTACATTAATCACTAAAATATTGCTACCGGGATATCTATGTAGAGTAGCCGTAAATAGATTCCCTTACTCACTACTTAAACATTCTTAACCTAGAAAACTCGGTAAGTAAGTACAGAATTAGACGGGAAATGTAATATCTGGGCTTGTTAGGGTGGGGCTGTTACAAGCTAATAAAAGAACTCCGCCGACTCAGGATGGGTGCAACGCTCTTCTTTTACCGTCCCCTAATTATGTTTACGAACTGCAATTCCACTGCTAGTCCTTGCCTTAGCCCCGGATAATTTCGTGATCTACCTCGTTGCACAGGTGGTCCTTATGGCAAACCCAGCCTCGGCTTTGAGCAAGCTGCTTCTCACCATGATGACCAAAATCTTATGCCGCCGGTGCAAATTTACGAGGCTTAGTGGCTTCTGGTTGTTCAGGGCGCTGTATCAGCGGCGTCGAAATACCTGGGGAGATGCAGACTAATCTGCCATCATGCGGAGGAGCCGCTAGTAGCTTAAACAGCTAGTATTATTCCTCTGCTTACTAACTTATACTGTGCATTAACTCTGGGAAGCATTTCTGTGTTTGTTTCTCTTGACTTATAGAAACATTTGAGGGGACGAAAGTCCGACCACTGACTGACACATAGCCCGATGGGGCATTGGAAATGATTTCAGTAAAGCTGATTATATATGTGAAATATGGTCCCAACACCCTCTCCGACACCAGTTTGATTTGCAGTTGAGACTTGTCGCTGAGAGCTTATTCCGGCACACAGAACCTAGAGCCCTTGTCACCACAGTAAAAGGGCACCTCAAGCTCTGATGAAGATTAAAAGACTAACGAAAATTATGTAGAACCAAGCTATCTCAAATATTGCGTTGAAGGATGTAAAGATGATCCGCCCGCTCCAGAGATCGAAGCAGAAGAAGTGCGACCTAGAAGATGTTGCACTACTCGTCTCAGAATTCCGCATGTAGTATAACTGCGTTGTTTCCACATCAACCTTTGTAAGATGACAACATACAAGAAATTAGCTCTATCATACTATCACAAATCACAAGTCACCGTGCTAGGCGCTACTGAGAAGGGTTGGGTTAGGCACTCTTTGAGGGCTTGGCTTGTCGAAATGTGCACTATAGGACCAACCTACCGGCTATGACCCTTTAAGGGCTTTTTCTTTATTGGTCTTGTGGTTAATCTCAACAGGCTTTCACCGTGAATTTCCTAATTTCTTACTTTTATCTCTCAGCTCTATTAGTTCTCAATAACAGGTCTTCAACATAGGTAAGAGATTAATGTATATGTTAAGGACATATTAGTTCCTTTATTTTGACTTAACCCTCTTTGAACGATAGGCGCCAGCGGTGGCCGAATCCCACTGTTGATCTATTTGCTCAGTCACCTTAGGTAACTTTGTAGCTCCTCCTTTTTCAGCATCCATCGATCGCTTGAGTTTAAGGAAGAGTTTGAAAATAGTTATATAGGTCTCCAACCAGGGCTCGCCAAACACTTGCTTCCCCTCAAATGTTATGCTACCCAGGGCTTTCGACAGTGATTCCTTCGTATATCTTCCAGTTTCAATGACCCTATTAATCAAGGCTAAGTTATTATTCTTAACTATTTCTGGCGAATAAATGGTCTCAATCTTTAACAAGGACTTCAAGGTCAAGGAAGCCTCATTCCCAGTTGATGGTATGGCAGAGAGTGGATGTAAAAGTACGGTACGCCTGAAGGTTTCGAGACATGGTGAAACCTGACCAACACTCTTCGTTTTCCTGTCATCAGACGCTCCTAACAAACTGGCACTATCAATCATTTTTGACGTATCTGTTACCAGGGCTCTTGAAGGCTGGCAATATGTTTTCCCGGAAGCCACTACTATTGTATCTAGCGGGATATCTGTCGGATGACTCTCAGGAGATATTGCCTGGCAATGTCTTGTGTTATTTAGGATTCCTTCTCCAGATTCGGGTGTTCCTGCCTGCCCAAGTGGCGGCGTGTGGATACTTTCTGTATAGTTACTGGCGTCTAGGCCGGTTTTATTGAGTTCAATCGGATTTTCTATTGCAAGGTACGAGGGCAATCTAGAGGCTTTCAGTAAACCTTGTTCAATGACACATCTGACCTTTTTTGCAACCCGCCCCTCTGAACCCTCGTGATATATACTGTACTCTGAAAAATTGGGTAAGAGGTGGACAGAGGCCAATTGAAGTTCACCCGCACAGATATCTACTCTAGTTTCAATCTCTTGTAGCTCTGCACGGAAGGCTTCTAGTCGGCCATGTAGGGCCTCCAGTTGGCTGATATCGCACTTGCAATGGTCAGAGAATAGGTTCAAAACCTCGCTGTTCTTGTTCACCTTCAATATCAGATCACCTAGCTGACTACTTAGCTGATGGCCCTCGTCTCTTAATTTTGCTTCAAGGGATAGATTCTGAGATCTGGCCTTCCCTAACTCATCTTTCAATCGCTTATTCTCAGTTTGAGACACCGCAGCCTCATCCAGTACACCCTCCATTCTGGCCTCCAGTAAATAGATAGATTTTCGCAGTTTCACCATTTCGTCTTGCTCGTCTCCTGTCCCAGGATTGGAGTCGTTTAAAGAGTGTGGATTCTTTTTTTTCAACTTTGCAGCTTCCTCTGTCGCGGGCATCATTCTATGTATAGAGTCGATCTCCGTTTTCACAGTTGATAAGAATTGCCGCAATTCTCCCAGGTCTTTGGTTGCTTTTTGTAGCTCATCCTGTTTCTTTCTCAGTTGTTCAGCTTCTTGTTGTCTAGTCAGACTGCTCTCCCTGTCGTGTCTTTCAATCTCTGCTTTCAATCCATAAATGATATCTTTGAGACATTCGATCTGGCTCTCATATAACTCAGAGTGCACTGGTAGGTCACCTTCTGTGACGTTGTCTAGGGACCTTGTATCCATTTAAGAAGTCCTGGTAAAAACACAAGTAACAAGTGCTTCTTTACAAAATAAGTTTTGTGACACGAACTGGCGCCAGCCTCAGGGTATATAGAATATTAATTAAGTTACTTTATTATAAACAATATTAGTTATATAACTAGTGCAGTATAATTAACAATAATTATAAATCTAAAGATAGTAAGCGAATCAATAACATACTTTCTTTGCTTTATATAGTTAACTATACATATAATATAAAATCCTTGCAACTTTTATGTTCTAGTCTCTTTATATAAATCTTTTAAGTAAATAATATTGTATTAAGTGCAAGCATATTGACAACCTACACGACAGCCAAAGCCTTATATACGACGGCATAAGATAGAGCGATGTGCGTAAGACGTTGTAGTGTGTTGTATTATATAGACTACTCTAAAATTCATCACCCTTCTTAAACGACATAATGTAAGGGTAACATTGTCTGTATGTTAGGATGTGAGCTGATTGATGACGCATTGAAATCGCAATCGCCTATTTTGTTATATTAATGAAGTATCTAATACCACAAAGAGTATGTTCAACCTTTCAATAGGAAAACACGACAGCATGGATCCATCCAGGGTAGCCTTTGATATGCGGGGCCCAGGGCCCGAGATCCCCACAGAGGCCACACATGCTTATTCGACAAGCCATAATGCAGGTATTCTTCTTTCACATAAGATACAGAAAATGCTTTCGCATAATAGTAGTGTACGAGAAAGCACAGCGCAAACCCTGGTAGTAAAATTCGAATGGTGGTCAGGCATAGTCTCCGTATCGCCCGTAACCTTATCTCTTTTCAATCACAGCAAGCTTGGCGTTACTATACTCTAACAACAGCGACGTGAAAGTGAAGTTCCGTATATGTAACAACAACGGACGGTGGTGGTATAGTTGATAAGCTTGATGGTATTGATGATTGTCGTGGCGGCTTGTATATGTTGATAAATCTATTGCAACAATGTATAATGCAATATTGAGCTGATGGGATAATCTCATGGATTACCGCATCTCCTTCCTTCTGGCCGGATGGTTGTTGTGTGGTGATACGTGCCAAGGCGGCTCTATTGCATCCCGAGTATGAGTCATACCAACGTCTCGAGAGCTGTCGGAGGCAAAAAATCACTGTAGAAGCCAGTAGCATATTTCTTAGTCCATTTGGGAGCTACAAGTTGATAAGTTTCGTATTTAGTGAAAGTAATGCCACACATTTCCTAACTGACCCAGGTTACTTGAAGTAATGGCGGGCAACAGTTCCTTCACAGCCAGGGTGTACATGTCGACGCCAAGCGAGACATCTCCTTACTACTCTTATTCGTCGTCTGGAAACATGACGCCCTATTGAGGCAAGTTACTATTATGATTGGTTGTGGCTTGTTTTCCTCCCCTAGGTCTGTTGGTTGATTTATGACCCGACTGAATCCGCATCCGAATCCTGGAGGAAGGTCTTTTAGGTCGTGTTTCTTCCAGCAACAGGTGTTGATCAGATCACTGTACATTGCGACTGGGACCAGCAAGCTTAAATCCTGCGTAAGGTTATGATGTGAGTGCGATTCTGCCAGTAAGGTTGGCCGGATGTTGCGTTTGCCAAATGACTGGTGCATCAAGCCCAATGTGAAAACGTATACAGAATCGAAGTTATGCGTTAATATGATAGTTTCCGCATTTCTTTTGTAATTCAACCACAAGCCATCACCTGGAACCCGTCGAAGAAGGAAGGTGGTATAGGGATTTCGGTCGTGCTGATCATTGCATCCATAGTCGGCGAGGAGGTAGTCAATGCCCTGTAGCATCTCTGCCATGGGATGGCGTGACCTAGTAGCGGGCTGAGGTCTACAGCTTGCGCTACCGCGCGGTAAAGGAGGCGGAGGGAGGCCTCTTTGCCTGCCGTTAGTTACAGCAAGTGTTTCCATTCTGGGTGTGAGGGGATGTTTTTGGCTAAGTGGGTCAATGAATGGTGGCGGCGGGTACATTGGCTTGGAGAAGCTATGGCCTCCGCCCGTTGGCGGTAAAGCATCTTTGAAAATATTGAAATGCATGACCATAGTCTGAGGGTAACTACTTTGAACACGGTATTTTCATAAACCTTGTCAATGATCTTATATGGAGTCGTTACCTCTCGCAGCGTAGGTATTGTGCTTGGCTATATATGGGAGCGACATCTAAAAATAGGAAGATTCATGCCACAGCCCCACCCTTAGACACATGTGTCGCTACTGCTGAACATTGTGAGATTCTGATTGTAAGCTGTCATTGATAATGTATTTGTATACTCGGAGGCTATCAATGGTCGACTGAGACACTTCATAATTTGCCACAAGAGGCTCGAAGTCCTCACCTTCGCTTTCAGGGAACAGGAGGTAGTATGACTCCTTTGCCGCCAAATCGGTCAACTAAATCATGGTTACACCGCAAAAAAAGGTAGTGAGAAATGGAGGGAGGTGACCAATTGACCTGGGTCGGGGCGGTCAATGCCCTCTCACGTCTATCTGCGCTCTGTTCAGCCACTGCGTTTTACTTTTTATTAGCATCAAAGCCAGGGCGACTAATTAGTTCCACATCCATCCAAATAAAGGAGCCGGAAGGTGGTGATTTGTTTAGTTCTGCCGCTGAACTCAGCATAGCTTGCTCGTTACCCGTGTCTTTCTGTTTGCCTCTTCCAGGGTCTTGCGCGCCCTGTCTGCTTCTTGCTCACCCGTCACATTATCATCACTTGGTTATGGATCACTTAGCGAGAGCGGGATGTTGTGGTTAACACGTCACACCTGGGGTCCTGGTAGCTGTGTATGGGCTGGACGAATAGAGCGGCGTTATCTGCACCCTGTTGATCTTCTATCTCTGTCTCTTCTCAGCTCCTGTATGTTATTATAGACTTTTATTCTGAGTCTCAGGACTTGAATTGACGACAGTTATTCTTTTGTCGGCAAAGTGGTGAGTCGGGAACGGGAACGAAGAGAGACATGAATCACAAAACATCCCACTTGCCAACCTGGCAGGATAACAAAACCGCAGGCGAAAAGACTGGATTCGGTGGACATAATGAGAAACCGGCTCTTTTGAACGACAATACGAAGGTTCAAAAAAGGATGGATATGCAACAAATACTTACGAATCGCCTCATGCCCGTTGCATTCGCTCTCCCGTGGGTGATAGGCATGTTAATTTTGTGGATCCCATTTGCCAAGATCTCTCTCTATACCGCTCCCGGTTTCCTGTACGTTCAGCACCAAGACCTCATCCGACCGTATCTAAAAATTGTAGTATTCTCGTCGCTCTTATCGGCACCCTCGAGGCCCTCAGCATCGTCGCAATCTTGAGCTTGATATCCCTCCGCCCCTCCATGCTCGAAACCAAAGCTAGCCCCAGCCCGACTCTCAAAGAAAGATTTCTCTGCGCCTGGTTCTGGTTTTTATTCATCAGTCCATTTATTACAGGCACAGTGGTTGTTTTGATGGCGAGCGACATTTTATGCGATACGGAAGATGATCTAGATATGCATCAACCAATCTGCCAAGTTGGCATTCAACTCATTAAAGCGACTGCTCTTTGTCGCGCTGCAATTATATACGCCGCCATCAATTCAATTACTTATCTGGCGATAAAATAATATGTCATCAGTGCGGCATCTTTCTTTGCTACATCTTCATATTTCGCACAATGACCGACAAGGCGCTGCACTGACTCGGACTGTATATGATGTCTCGGAAGCAAAATATATGGCGTCATGATCTTTTCTACAACTATACCCAGAAAGCATGAAATAAAACCAACCATTGTATTAAACAAATAAGCTTTATCCCAGTTTCACGAGTCCTCTACTGAAAACTTTCGGCACGCCACTTAATAATGTCTTCTTACGACGTTGTGATCTGTGTTTAGTGAGACCGAGAGTATGCTGATTGGAACAAGAGGAAGATGAAAATCGAACGAATTCGGAAGAAAGAGACAATATACAGTTATGTAACATGAGGTGCAAAGTGGTGGGACGCCGGTATATATAATGAAACATGTAGTTCTTAAGGCCTCCTACATCTGTTTGAAAACTTCTTAACCGTTCTATTAATGAAGAATATAGCTTATCCTTACTATACCTAAGCACTCTGGTTTCAGACAATAGTTGCCGCCTGCCAGTAGTGACCAGATTTCTATGCTTTGAGCCCTCATTTCGCACCGTCCTACTAAGGATATTACCATGGCTATGGATGTGGCGAGTTTATGTGTGAATTCAGGTGAGCTCACAGGTGAGTCATAAGCATACGTAAATTATCCCAGCACATAGATACTCCACTTGGGAGGGCCTTGTTAATGGAAATCCTTGGTTTACATCGTACTTTGTATTGATACCCGAACTAGACTGATCTGCCAAATAAAAGTTCCGAACAATGGTAGGTTGCGAGGCGCGTGATGTAAGCATTAGCTGTAGGGTATATCAACTCAAATTGTCATAGGCGTTAATTTCGGGAACAAAGTTACAACTAGGTCGATAATCGCGTGGATTTTCTCGCAAGCGTCAGTTTCCTGTGGGTGTTGATTATTACGAGCAAGGTAAAATGTACCCTTTGTACACTGAAGGTGACCGTGTTGCTTCATGGAGAGCAGAAGTAACGAGCTCCATTTTTGGAGGCCAGGCCGTCGTGGATCGGATCGGCGAGATGAGCCTTATAAAGGATCTCACGGCAACCATGAAGATCACGACGACGGAGGGGAGGAAGCTACATCTTTGGGATCGTGTTATTGGCGTCTTATCTGCTACCTGGGCCTAATCTAGGGTACTCATCTTTGATCCACCCTAGGAGCGCCGTGATCCCAGTACTCCGATGAAAGTGGGTCTTGGTTGGGAGACAGGGCCACTTTTATAAGGACTTCCTAACTTGGAGATTGAATGCTCGCTGCAGTAGACAAAAAATGCATATACAAAGATTTGTCTTTACAGGCTGGCAATGAGGGGCCAATGGCAATTTCAATAAAAAGTACGATTTTCGGACGGGAATGCTTTTTCTTTCAGAACGGGGCACTTCGAGACTTCCAAGCTTAGCGCATGTATGGAGGACAAGAAGTGGAGTCGCATAAAAGAACAATTTGCTGACCGACCTAGCAGTACCCGTAAGTGCACTGTCTAGGGTAGGTAAGCTTTATACTATCTTGTCTGTAAGCCACATCGTGAATTGGTAAAGTCATGTATGCGCCTCAGGAATCAGTAAATAGGGCCTATATAGATAAATATAAAAGGGCACGGCCTAAAGTAGACTAAGCGAGTGCTATTGGAGATTGACATCTTTTTTCAAAGGACCATTGGCAAAATGGAAGGGCCCATAAAAGTCAGCAGGTTACTGAGGAATTCAATCTTCGATGTCCTAAGTGTATGTTAGGTCGGCCTTGAGTAGCTTTAATGGCATGGTAGAGTTCTGCATAACACGTATTAAACCTCATCCTACCATACAAACTTTATTTACTATATCAGATAGTTGCTATTTTCTAGCCCGAAGAACATAGATGCATGCCTAGGCCCGTTAGGTAAGTTTAAAGTTAAAGTACTGTATAGCTGCTTTGCGGCTCTAAATCGTATTAGCATACTTTTAACATAAAACTACCCACAAAAGCCTTTATTCCACAGCCTATTCATATCATCGTTACAAATGTTAGGGAGGTATACCTAAACTTTGAATTTGAATTTCCAACGTATGTCTTAGTTCTTTGATGTGATCCTGATGTAAAAAGATCACGCCATTTTATACATTTACACAGAAGGGCTACACCTTACCTGGAACTATATCTAGACCTCATTCTTATCCTGATAAATGTATTTAGCATGGAGTATAAGTAAGTGGAAGTAGCGACGTTGTGGTCAACTCAATACCTCTCTTGATTATGCACAGCCTCCTCCGGTCTTGTTTTCACTAAAGCCTCGTGCAACACCATGGCGAATAATACGGAGCATCAGAAACCAGTCGATGTTCGTCACGAGAAGTGGTACTTTCCACAGGAGTTACGAGACGGATTACAGCCATGTGGTCTCTCCGGCGAAACTATCGCCGAGACTCTTGCTTGCGCTTGGGAGTATTCTAGATGCGTTATACCCACCTGGACTAGCTGGCAGAGATACTTGGCGTTCAACCAGACTATCATCATTGCCATCGTGGCCGAATTTCGCGGCGACCTGATTCCGAGGATCAGCAGTAAAAGCATTATCGGCTATGACCTTGACGAGCTTCTCAACACTCTCTTCGGGGGAACAACGATGCTGGAAGATATGTCCCGTGAGTTCAGGACTTTCTTGCTCATGTCAGCAGAGAAATCCAGGAAGAAGCAAGACCATGAGCTGTTCGGTCGCTATCTGAACGCCCTTACAAAGTCTCCACAGTGGTGGTTCCGGCTCCGGGATTGCGACGCCCTAGCGCGGTATACAATTGCCAGCGCTCTGGCATGTAACGGCTTTCGTGAGATCCCTTTTGATGAGGAACAGTTGCAACTTGTCGCAGAGCTGAGCGATACTCTTTATGATGCCGTTGCTTTCTATAAGCATCGCGCCGAGGGCGAGACAAACAGTACTTTCGGCTACGTCGGTAGCGAGATGCGAGTGGAGAATTACCGAGATTATCGAGATATTCTCTGGGCCCTAGATGTTAGATGGGCGCATGATCCTGCCAAACGCTGCGTTCTTAATTTCATAAGACCGTTCGGAGGCCCCATACATATGATGACAAGAAGGTATCGATTCGTTGAAGACGGCCTGATGATTGGAAGGCCCGAAACCGATGAAGTAGTGCAATTGACACGCGCTAACTTCAAGCTCTGGCATAAAGTCGATAGTGATGTGAAATATGACAAGGATGGAACTTACCTGGATATAATCACTAAATCCGAAAAGCGAATGCTTCCGGGGTTTTGTGGTATACTAGAAAGCAGTGCTACAAAGCACTGTTCTTATTGCTCTAGTCCAGGTCCTAGCAACTCGGATATTCGGCGGTTTGGTGGCATCCGTCTATGTGAAGGGTGCAAAGCGAGTTGGAGGTCTTTTATGCAAGGTGCACGTGCACGATTTGCAGCCGCTTTCCCGGAAATCGAAAATGATATGTTGGGAGGGTGACACGGCTATTCAAGATCGAGTTGATAGAGACACGGCAGAATGATAGTTCGTCTTAGCTAAATAGTCCAGTTTAACCGAATTGCCTTTTTATCTTGTCTGGTTCGTCTTTCTTTCGAGGAAATGTTCCAAATACTGCCTGGAACTAATCCCTATCTCCAGGAAGAGTCTCATTATCAGAGATCAGATTCTCTCCGCCCTCCCGTTTCTCAACCCAGACAAGCCACGAATAAGTCAGAGCCGTGAAATTGGCTTGGTATCGCCACTTGTTATTGGGGTCGACTTGACTAATATTATAGTTACGCAGGATCGTAGCAGTCACTTTGCAGATTTGCATCCAGGCAAAGTGACGCCCAGGGCATGTCATATATCCAGCGGAAAACTCTCTCAATTAGCCATCTCGCAACGGTAGACATTGCAAGAACTTACCACTATCCAGTTCCTGTCCAGCCTTTTGGCGTCTCCCGACAGCCAACGTTCTGGGTTCCATTGATCGGCATCATCCCCCCAAATGTCCTTTGATGTGTGAACTGCACTAGACCTAGTCAGCAGATAACGAGCATATACATATTATTTCATGCTCCTACCTTGGGGACACGCTCAATACCGTGTCTTGATGAAAATGACGACCTGCTATATTGATTCCTCCTTTTCCTGCTACGCGAGGTAGTCCCATCGTCGTGGGGCTGAAAACACGCAATGCCTCCTTGATGCAGGCACGTAAATATGTCAACTTGTCGGCATCTTGGAACGAAACGACGCGGCCATGGCACAAGCCTTTAGCTATCGCGTTATCAATCTCATCACGAACCCTGAGCCAATCTTCCCGATGATGACTCAAGTGATACAAAAGACTCTGTATGGCTGCTGTTGACTCGAATCAGTAAACGTCAAGGCGTCGAGTTGGTACTATTTGACTGAAGATGGTACCTACATGAAACAGGTTCTGCGCCTGCCCCCACGTTGACGTTGGCTTGTGCTTCGATATGCCGAAGGGTGAGTTTACCAGACTTCTGTCGCGCACCAAGCCAATGTGTAATCATATCGTTGCCCGCTTTAGGGTTGCTCAGGCGCTTTTTGATGGCAACTGAAGTCGTTCTGTAAAGGTGACCCATAGGTAGAAGCAGCAGCCAGCTGTTGAGCGGATTGATAAGGATGCGCAAAGGGCCCATATAAAAACCTGCTACGGCTGCAAATCTACTCAATGCCACGTTGTTCCTCAATGTCCCGTCGAGGTCGCGACCCTATAGATGTTAGCGTTATTATGGAAAGTTAACAATATTTCAAACTTCTTAGACAACCATAAGAGACATTAGCTAAGCAAAAAAAACGCGACATACAGCCTTAATGAATCCAAACGGCTCCGAGAACAAGGCACTGCCTATGTTATCAAACGTCGTATAGGTTATGAATTTGTCCAAATTCATCGGTAACCGATCTTCAGCGTACTTGTCTACCCAGAAAAGTAAGTTCTCAATATTCCGATTGATATCTGGCTCTTGTTTGAGGACTTGGGACAGCGCATAGCCTGGTGTGAAGTGCTTGGAAAGAGCTTTCTTCTTATTGGGATTTGTAGTTGACATGGGGTTTTGAAACCGATAATCCGGAACAGCTGTAACGCGATACCAGTCACCCTATTTAGATCAGAAACTTTGTGCCATGGCCCTGTCGCACGATCAAACTGACCTTGTGTAAGTTGGCACGAAGTAGTAGCGTGGACCCATCCGGGTGACAAACGCTGACCTCGTTAGGGGCAATGCGAACGAATGGTCCATGCTTTCTGTGAAGGGCCTTGAGCCTCACATTTTGCTTGCCTTCAAGGATGATCCATACGTGCCACAGTCTAGTCACAGATGCCCAGAAAGGCCCCGGAATATCTGACAAGTTGAAGAAGTAACGGCGATACACAGCGGTGGCAGCAACCAGTAGTGCCAGCGCTATAGCAAAACCAGTCCTAGAGACCAGCATCTCACTGCTGATAGATTTGATGTTTATCATGGCCAAGAATAGGAATAGGTGATGGAGTAGGATATCGTAGATGGAGAATATAATCTCTAGTTTTTGAACATAGATACTTTGCAGGGTTATATATCCCTCAAGTAGTGCCACAAAGAAGCTTACAGAGTCTCGGTCTCAGTAGAAGAAATCTGACTGGCTGGCTAAGTATTCAGAAATTGTCCCACCTTTGCAACTTACATGGAAGTTGCACGCTAAGTTCCTCATCCTTTACGACTATCTGACTACAAGCCCCAACTTCCCAAGGCACAAAGGTAAACAACACCCGTCTCATTACGGAACACCCTGATCAACATCAGCATTACCGATGAAGACTGTGCTGATGTTGTCTTTTCATCTTTGCGATGCATCAGAGGCGAGGTAACGCAGGCAAGTAGGTTTAGAAACGTTTAAAAAAGGCCATGGAGGGAAAAGGAAGGAAATAAGCCAACACCACATTTCTTCAGACTGCCAGATTCTCACCAAGCCTCTCGAGGTCTCCATTGTATAGTCCAGGTCTTTAACACAATTACAATTCATCATCTAATTACCTTGCCCATCTCACCTCTTTTACACGCTAGGGGTGACGAATCGACGCCGTAGATACGGCAATCTTTGTCAATTTTGGCAACCCATTTGCCTCCGCTAATGGTCAGCTGAGACTGCCATCGAATAGCAGGACTTATAGAACTCCGGCTGGATGACTTTGCGGGCCTCGTTTAAGCATACTCAGACAGTGACTCATCGCATTTTAGATGACCGAGCCTCAAGTTGCCACTAGTGCGTGACATAGAATAGCTATTAGCCTTTGTCCTTTTCAATAAAGGGTTCAAGGGGGTAAATACCAAACGACTCCCAGATCGGTGGATCGCCATGAAACCTTGGTCTAAGCAAAACATGTCACGGGTCGTGTATTCTTTTCACTCTCAAGGGAGGCTTAGAATAATCCACTATGATCATAAGATTACGATCCTCGGGTAAGGTCGGAAGCTGAAAGCTGCCGCGTAATCAGTTTTAACAATTGCGTGAAGCTTATGACTCACAGCTGGCGAAAGCAGGGAGTGAACAGACAATCACATTTAACATCTCGATGTGGCTACTGGTCGTAACCTATCATCCTTTCGTCCGGTAAACGTCCTTCGGTGATGGGCTGTTCAAGATATTTATCTACCACTAGCCGCCATGGTTTCCCTTATCGTCATTTCCCTTCCTTTCAGCACAGACATCTTGACCGCTCAAGTCGTTCAAAGTGGCTTCCTTAATTACCTGCGATCCCACTCGGGACGTTAAACATCATGGGGATCATAAACGACAATAAAGACCTCGTTGCCCTCTTCCTGGAGCAGGCCGCCACTACTCCCGATGCTGTAGCGCTCGAAGATGAGACACGATCCCTCACATACGCACAGCTCGATAGAGAGAGTGCAAATCTGGCCGAGAGATTACGCTGTTACGGTACTGGCCGTGATGATCTCGTTGGTGTTCTGATGGGAAGAAGTGCGGACTACGTTATTGCTGCTCTGTCTGCACTTCGAGCCGGTGGTGCCTTTCTGGTCCTTGAAGTGGCTTATCCTGCTCGTCTCCTGCAAGAAGTCATTGAAGATGCGAAGCCAGTTGCCATTCTCACTCAAGCCAAATACAAAAAGAACCTCACTTATCATTCCCCGATCGTTGTTGTCGATAGTCCCGAAAACATGATCAAGGCGGAAATTTTACCCCAGTCCTGGCAACCACGTGATTTACCAGCAGAGGACGATTTGGAACGATTGATGTTTGTCTCCTACTCTTCCGGTACCACTGGAAAGCCCAAGGGCATTATGAACCCTCACAGAGCCGCCATTCGCTCCTATGACTTGCGATTTGCTGTCAGCGACCTGAACCCTGGTGATAGAGTGGCTTGCAACGTCTTCTTCATTTGGGAGATGTTTAGGCCCTTGATACGTGGCGCCACAACTGTGGCTATTCCCGACCACGCCAGCTACGATCCAGTCACTCTCGTTGAGCTACTTTCTTCCTGGCGTATCACCGATACCCTTATGACGCCCACCCTCCTAACCACAATTCTGTCCCGGTATCCTAACCTAGGGCAGCGGTTGCCTCATCTTCGCTCACTGTGGCTGAACGGTGAGGTTGTGACTACCGATCTTGTGCGTCGTGCGATGGATGCTCTTCCTGAGACACGTCTTCTGAACGTCTATAGCGCTTGCGAAACTCACGAGACTGCTGTTGGGGATATCAGAGAATTTGTTGACTTTGAGACGCGAGTATGCCCTGTTGGCCTTCCCACAGATCCCGACCATACCTATGTGCTTGATGAGGCCGGTAACGCAGTCAGTCAAGGTGTGGAAGGTGAACTCTACGTCGGCGGCAAGCTCCTAGCAAGGGGG
This sequence comes from Fusarium ramigenum, assembly GCA_013186855.1. Classification (NCBI taxonomy): domain Eukaryota; kingdom Fungi; phylum Ascomycota; class Sordariomycetes; order Hypocreales; family Nectriaceae; genus Fusarium; species Fusarium ramigenum. The sequence goes on along the minus strand of JAAOAT010000003.1, from coordinate 16,859 downwards.
TACCTCAACCTCCCTGAAGCAACGACCAAGTCGTTTCCACTAGATCCTTTTGCGAGATCTAAAGACGCACGAATGTACAGAACTGGCGATCTGGCCCGTATCCTTCCTAGTGGACTATTGGAAGTAACCGGTCGAGTTGGTGGGATGATAAAGATGCGCGGATACACAGTTCACCCTAGCACTGTTGAGTGTGCTATCCTAAAGCACCTCGCCGTCCGTGGCTGCTCGGTTATGGCCCATGGTGAAGATTTGGGACGACGAATTGTGGCTTACATTGTTCCGGAAACGTTTGATGCTAGGGATCGGACCATCCCCCTGATTGATGAGTATGGCCACAGCCCCACCGCCCGAAAGGCTCTTACTGACTGTCTTGCACAATACATGATCCCCTCTGTTTGGATTTCCTTGCCAGAGCTCCCCACAAATGGGGTCTCTGGTAAGGTTGACCTCAAGGCTCTGCCTGCACCGCCATCTCCGAGGTTACCGATCCCCAGGATAAAAACAAAAAGCAAACATCAGGACACTGAGGTGGATCAAGATACTGTTATCAAACTATGGGCAGCCTCACTTAACATGCTTCCCAAAGTTATCACACCAGAACACGACTTTTTTGACCTCGGTGGCCACTCATTGGCACTTGCCGACCTTGCTGGGCGACTCTCTAATACCTTTGGGTTTCCCGTTCCCTTGTCTCCCTTAGCTGAAGATCCGAGTTTGCATGGCCATATCAAGGCCATCAGAGACGCCCGTGATGGCCACACTGCTTCTGTTGAGGCTGACCTGCCAGCTGTGCTCCGCGCAGACTCTATTCTCCCGGACGATATCAAGGGTACTGATTCCCCTCCACGTTCTCTCCGAGACGCCGATACCATTCTGCTTACAGGTGCTACTGGCTATTTGGGGGGCTTTCTTCTCAAGCACTTGATAGACTCTACCTGTGGAAATATTGTTTGTCTGGTGCGACTTCTCCAGCCGGCGGAAGACTTTGTGTCTACCGGGCTAGCTCGGATACGAGAGAACTGTATGAATCTTGGAATATGGAAGGACTACTTCCTGGAGCGCATTGAGATCCTGCCTGCCACCCTCAACAAAGAGCGCCTGGGCCTATCTGTTGATCTTTTCGACAGCCTGGCTGCCCGAGTTCAGATAATATTTCACGCGGCTGCCGCCGTCAACTTGGTTTATCCGTATGCTGCGCTGCGAATGACCAATGTCGTGGGCACACGCGAGATCATTCGGCTGGCCGGCCAGAGCGGCGCCACTCTACACTACATCTCTACAAATGGCGTGCTCCCAGCTTCACTTGAAGGCTGGACTGAGGACTTCACTATCAATATGGACGATGTTCCGAGCAAGCTGCCAAATGGATACGGTCAGACCAAGTGGGTCGCCGAAAGGCTCGTGAACGAGGCCGGCTCTCGTGGCCTACCCGTCCGCATTTACCGCCCTGGAACGATTACTGGACATAGTATTTCTGGTTCGACTAACGTCTGGGATTTGATCAACGCCCTGCTTGTCGAGTCTCTTCAGCTTGGGCTAGCTCCCGACGATCAGAACTGGCATGTTGAAATTACACCAGTAGACTTTGTCAGTAACGCCATCATCACCCTCGCCGAGCATGTGAATGAAGTCGAGCAGACCGTATATCATCTAGGCGACTCCGCTCCTGTTCACTCTAGAGAACTTTTTGCATCCCTCGCCAAGATAGGCTACGCTGTCAACCCCTTACCATGGGACGATTGGGTTACCCTATGGTGGGAGAAGCGAGGCAGTATAGAGATTGCAAACAATTCCTTCACGGCCGACATTTTACGTGGTGGCATGCCTAGTGCCGAGGTCCTCAGCGCAGTTGTTGTTCTGAAAGACGAGAGGACGCAATCGATTCTTGCTAAATATAACCTCGCCCGCCCCGAGCTGAACGATGACCTTCTACGAGTCTATATGAGGCACTTCTATGCCCGTGGTTGGCTGCAGCGACCACCACGGCAAGAGAGGGTCATTGGAGGGACCAAAATGTACCCCAAAGGTTGCTTGTCTGGCAAGATCTCAGTTGTGACAGGAGCATCATCTGGGATTGGTGCCGCTATAGCAGCTGCCCTTGCCAAAGAAGGAGCCCACGTGGCTCTGGCAGCTCGGCGGACAGAAGCTCTTGAAATCGTTAAGAAGAACATCAGCGTCTACGGTGGGAGGATCTTGGTCCATAAGACGGATGTTACTCAAAAAGCAAATGTCGAGTCTCTGATGAGTAAGGTTAAGAAAGAGCTTGGACCCGTCGATATTTTTGTCAATTGTGCTGGTGTCATGTACTTCACCATGATGGCCAACAGCTACACAGACCAGTGGGAGCAGACCGTTGATGTCAATTGCAAGGGACTCCTGCACTGCCTATCATCCACAGTCCCAGGAATGCTATTACGCAGATCGGGTCATATCGTGGCCATCTCGTCCGACGCTGGCCGGAAGGTCTTTCCTGGTCTTGGTGTTTATTCTGCCAGTAAATCTTTCATTGAATCAACCTTGCAGGCACTACGACTTGAGACGTCTGGATGCGGTCTTCGGGTAACTGCTATTCAACCAGGAAACGTTTCAACTGATCTCCATCGAATATCGACAGACAGAGAAGCACTGAAAAAGTTTGGCGAGCCAACGGGTTCCACGATATTGAGGCCAGAAGACGTTGCCGAGGCTGTCGTTTATGCTGTGAGCCAACCCAGCCACGTGGCGGTCAATGAAGTTCTAATCAAGCCTCGAGACGAACCTATCTAGAACTGGGCTTTTGTATTGGTTATGGAAATCGTATGGTATTTCTTTATATATTCCAATGTCGCATTCTATCTTTGCCCCTCATATGTATCCTTAAGGCCTGGAATTCCAGCTCTAGCCCCGGGGAACTTATTAGTTTCGTCCCTTACATGCTTTCAATTGAACAACATGCTGTTTGGACGAAATCGGAATTGCTCATTGGGACTGAGCTTCGCCTTGACAAATGTATTTTGCTCCACCACTGCGGCGTTTATAACCTTGTGTAACATTGAAACCTATTTCCATGCATTTTATCTTGATGGCTCCAAGGGCGGTAATTAGAATCAAGGTTGTCGTAGCATTGTGGCTTACGTGGTAGAGGGAAAGCATCTCACTTCTTTCACGAGGTGGACCATTCTAGTAGCTATCGAATCTTTCATGAGTGGCAGGTCAAGCAAAAACCCCTAAGCTACCAAGTTACCATCTGACACAGGGAAACTGGTTTCATCATCAAGTGAAAATAACACGCTCAAGAAATGATACTTTAGACAGCATAACAACTACCCACAAAACATTTACCATGAGCTTCTACCCCCACATTGAAACCGTCACGCCAACTCACCAGTGTTGGGGTACCTACAAGGATATACAATTTACAATAGTCCATTTCAGAGAAGGATAGTTGATGCGGGCACGCCCCATGTCGTCAGATGATACGGAGAGGCGAAGCCCTGGGGAACAGGCTTCAGTCAAGATGCATGATACTATGCAAAAGTAACATGATACTCCTCTTCTTACCATCCAACACAGTCAGGATGTCATATTCTCACACAATTTACCGTTGGACCCGTTGAGGGAATTGCATAGCATGACGCGCTGACTCGCTCTTGACTCGATAGTGGAGTGGCAGGTGACTCAACTTTGGCCTTTTGTGCACTGATCAAGTACCAAAGCAGACTAGGGATGTAAGAGAGGTTGATCGGTGCTGCCATAGAGTTTCATTGTGAGGAACGGTCATACTTTTGGACGCTGGAGGGCAAGCCACGACACATCTCGGGAGGCAGTGGGGTCCACCTTCAGTACTTTGACTGAAAGAATGGCTTTTATTCATGCAATTAGCTTCCTTCACCGTAAGCCCATGAATGATATTCTCGTTTGAGAGTTGCAAGTACGGTAAGGGATCACTATCAGGAACGCCAGTGAATGTAAATAAGAGGTTGACAGTGCTATGATCTATGCGCCAGTCTGCCTCGAAACTTGTCTTGCAAGTGAGTGGAACGTGGCTTAGCATATTAATTTCAAATCGGCATAAAGTCAACCACTCCATGTCTCGTTCAACACGTCAGACTCAAGACCACACCACTGACGTGAAACTTCGCATATACCTAATGTTCCAATGATATCAATCCAAGTCAGACCACCCCAAAGATATATAAAGTCAAAGTGAACATTCTCTAAGGTCTTCGAATGCCGAGTAAGAAACTGATATAGGTGACTCCCGTGGCAAGAGAACCATGCAAGCTTCAGCTCTTTAAGGCCTGCAAAGGCCAGGCATGTTGAAGGAAAGACCGAAAGTGGCTTGTCGAGCGCACTTTCACCTATAATCTCGAGCTCAAGCTTCTCCAGATTTGGAAAGTCTTCCAAGAACGTGTCCACTTGCACTCCGCGGAAGGACTGAAGATCAACCTTGATCGATACGTGACGGACAGTCCTAAGAGGAACTCTTAGGGATGGAAGCATACTGGTGCTAACACCGTCTTGGTAGTCTCCGTCAATGCAATACCCAACATCAAGTGTGAGAGCTTCCAGGTTGAGTGGGAGTCTATTATGCAGAATGACGGACAGTATTGTTGAGAAAGCCTGAACACTCGCATTGCAATTCAACACTAGATGATTGAGTTGGTCGGCCATAAATGTTTGCTCTGGGCTGCATAGGCCCTGGGGAAGCTTTTTGTCGGTAATGGAGAGGCGCTTGCATTTGTCTAGGCTGCCCAGGGCGCGCTCGATGGATTTGAGAAGTTTTGGATGCGCAATCGATCGCGATGCGCAGTTGAAATGCTCGAAACTCTGGTCGCTGGTGTATTTATCATGTAGCAAATGTTGATCTGCATCTGGCTGAAGCAGCAATGCGCATACATTGAGTTTCTGAACTTGAGAGGAGAGCGAGGGAACCTCAAGGATATACAGGAGGTTTGCTAGGCTCTGTTGCTCAAATAAAAGAAACAGAGTTTTAAGGTGAGGGGCCATCATATCGTCTACTCGTTTAGAGAAGTACTCTTTATGCGCGACCTTCCTGAAGTTTAGGAGATCATGTGGAGGGAGTAATGACAACACCATGAACATAATTTCTATCGGTAATATATCAAGGGTACTAGGCATCACTAATGATCTAGTGAGAAATATGCGTTTTGCTAAAATTGGGCAATAGCGACTTGATATTCCGTGTGGGTGCCTCATTCAATAGCATCGTGCGAGCCGGATATATGTAGTTCTCAAGAATGTGTACGAGTACCTATCTCGGGACCATGAGCATGCTCGTGAGTCGTTGGTCTGCTCATGAGCTGCTCATGAGCTATGGTCTCCATTCTGTTACTTTGGACGGGTGCACTAGCTTCAGATTCATGGAGGCTAGCTTCGTCTGGGTATGGAGCCAACATTGGCGGTTGTCAGCGCGGGGTCTGTAGCCGAAGATATGGGTTAAACAGTAAAAGTGGACGGCGACGAATAAACTGCGTTGCGGTCAAGATGTGATGGAGATAGACCCTTCGTTAGCGCAAGCCGCCAATACACCATATTCACAAGTGTGGCTCCAGGTCAAACTTTCGTGGCAAATGGAAATTTGAGGCCTAGGCCACGTGGGCTTGTTTCATCTGTCCACACAGATGATGAATTAAAAAGGGTGACTCGAATAGAGACAAAGCGCCCACAATGAAATGGTGTAAGTAAGGACTGAATGTCTAGTCAGTTAGGAGTTGTCTCAACCATTATGACTGGAGCACCTACTACTACCACGGACAGGAAACGATGAACGGGTTGGTCAGTTCGGATTTAGCCCGCTAACCCCGCTCATATAATATCCTTCTGGTATAAAGCTTTATAAGATATATATGTAAGCATCACTGTGCTTACCTTATATCGCTGCGGAGAACTTGGCCGAATATGCATGAATTGCGTAGAGATTGATATACCAGTGACCCTGCAATGATTGCGTTTGTGGCGATATAAGCTAATGCATTATGCATGGCAGTAAGATGCGATATTTCCTTCTACTTTAATTAATGAAAGTATTGAAGAATGCCATGTGTGTTTAAAGGTTAGACCTCCCTAACTCCTTATCTTGGATAATGTGCCTCCTGGACCTCAGGGAGAGTATGTAGTAGTAAATCATAAACTTGAATAAAATAGGCTTAGGAACCTCTGTAGACAGCCAGATTCTTCCCTCAGAAGCCAATCCATGAGACATCTCGTCTCTGCAAGCATGCTTGAGTATTGGCGTGTGAAGAAGTACCTGATCCCCCCGAACTTAGAGCTATGAACAAGGTATAAAGCCAGATCAAAGCATATCATAGCAAGCAGATGGGGATCGTGCCAGATGAATTCACTCTGCGCCATCGCGACCCGAACACAAATTTCCCCCACGAGCTCTAGTCGAGTTTGCTCTAATTTACTTTCTCTCCTGCACCTAATATCCTGGCTCCTACTAATATCGCCGCATGTTTGGTAAGGCTCGTTGTGTCTTGTTCTTCCGCCTGAATCGCTCCTTTGATGGTAAATGAAATGACGCAGAAAAGGTAATGGCCCTGGTACCCCAAGGTCCCATTCGAGTACTTGTAAGAGAACTCTTTCTGCCTTCGCGATTTGATGCTTATATAGTGCCGCAGGGCCCGGGATTCCAAGGACAAAAGTCACAATTGCCATTCCTACTTGGTTACTCTGATTCTCTTCGTATTTTGAGGCAATCATGAGGGCGGTGCCGGCTAGTAAGAGCAGCGCTTTCCACTGTAAGGAATCCTGGATAGCTATGTCCATTTCGTATGTCGCAGTTACCAGAGTCTGCTCATCCTTGGCAACTTCAAAAAGGCCCAAGAGGTGGGCAGCTATCGTCACGGTCGATTTGCCTTTTCTTGATGCAAATCTATCCAGAATACTGACGGCCAGTACGCATGTGTCTATTTTAAAATGGCTTCCAGCATAAAATATAGTTTGAACCAGAGGCTTCCGCCATCGAAGGTAGTTCGGATATAATGTCAGAGTCTGGACATAGCATAGAATGAGCTACAGAGTACGAGAACAGTCGGAAGTTGGTTTACCTCTCTGTCTTTTTCCATCATGAATAAAAAGATATCATCCGCATATTCAGCGGACTGTTCCAGTGTTGGATTAGTAGAGGTTGCGTCTTTTCGTGACATTGTCTCGCATGAAGAGTAGATGCAAAGCTAAAGAGATTTAACTAAAAGCGAAACGGATAATAGCACATTAATATTCGGCCGCCGTCAGAGTTTGCCCTCTTGGTCTCAAGTAGAGTGATGCAGAAGTTTTCCTGGGTTAACACATGACTATACTATTCAATACCAAGAAGGTCTACTTACTTGATTAATTTTATAAATAGATTCAAATATCTCAAACAAAAGCAAGCTTGAATGGGACATGCAGAACTGGATTTAGTTGTATAGATTACTATATATAGGTAGCTTGTTAAAGTATTGGTAGGAAGAATAGGGATGCGAGACGTAGCCACTTGCTTAGCACAATCATCTTATAATGCAGAATCATTCGCTGTTCGAGACCAGGCAACCTTATGTCTTCGGCATAACGGCTCAGCACAGCGCATGATTGCAGCTCTAGGGTAGTCTAGGTTTTCTCATGCTGATTTGAGCTGTCAGCGACAAGTCTCAACAGCAATAGTGAAATAGAATCCCGATACCTTACAATGGCGAAGGCTACTGCAGCTTTGAGAGAATCTTAATGAAGGACTTCTGAGGACATCTGGTTAATCACAAAGGATATTGTGGTCGGCTGCATTAACAGGAAGTTCATGATTAACTAGACGTGATCCAAATATAAACCTGACCAAGCCTGTATTATCTATCTACATCTTTTCAATATACTGACTGACATGTACAGCCCGCGAGTCATATCAAACCAACTTACTTATTAGGTATGATTCGTTTCACCACTATGTACCTACCCACCTAGTTTACACTTAGCTACTTTTGTAGGTTAAGATGCGGCGATAGACTCCCCAGTACCATATATGATGTTCTTGACATTAAGGTTCAGCTTGCTCATAGAGCCGATACCGCTGGGGCACTCTGCTTGGTTGCTAAGGGCAAGGTTGAGGTGGCACTTCTCATTAACGCCATACTTGCAGACAGGATCAAAGATATTATAAAGAACAAAGTTCTGGGCTGCCCAACTCTGGGGTTCTCTCAGGCACTGCTCGACGTAATTCATCGATGTGGCAGCAGAAAGGGGAAGCTTACCGTCGTCGAGAAGGTGCTCGCACTCAGAGGCGTGGACATACTCATAGTTCATGACGATACCACCGCCTTGCTGAGGATCCTCGGAGGCAGGTCTTCCGAAGACAAGGTAGTTCCAGGCATCATAGGAGATATCGCGAGCACCCATGGAAGAGTCAATCTTCAGAAGATTGACAGAGCGTCCGTCATGAGACACCTTGACGCAGATGTTGTTACAATCAACAGAGCTCGGCCAGTAGGCAACACGGTTTGTATCGATCTTGCAGCCAAGCACACCAATGCTACTGGAGTAGGAGTCGTGAGGAGTAATACTTACAAAGCCAGAAGCTGCCATAGTAAGTGTGATAAAGGTCAAGGAGTGTAATAATATATTAAGTGTAAGTTATATGAGTTTATTATAAAGAGGAAGCTTGATAAAAAGAAATTACTAAAGTTAAAGATTATAAATAGCTTAAGTGATTTAAAGTCTTAATAGTTTATTTTATTATTACTGCTTGATTTGAGCAGCGATAATCCAGGACATAAGGACCTAGTTGCCAGAAAAGTATCTAGCATAGACAAGCTCTAGCATGTCACCCACATATTCTTCGCTATCCATGGCATTCCTGGGACTTTAATTGATATTCGCCATGGAGGTATTGTATTATTGCTTAACTTAAGTGAATATATAGCCAATGGTGGATGGTAGCGCGCTACCGATTTTATATAGGTAAAGATAAGTGAGCTAAAAGGCCGAAAGGTTCACTACAATGACTAATAATAGGTACAACTGCAAATCCAAGTCTTGCCAAGGGGAAAAACAAGCAGGTATATAACGGATACTACGTTTCGTTATATAAAAGTAATATAGCTACTGAACGATATACTAATAGGCTCTTTTTAATACAGAGCGAAGGGGAGCTTATAAAGCCTAAATAGTCTTATTAAAATATACATTTACACCGTAGTTTTATATTCTGGCTTAAACTAAACTCAGTTACGAGGGGATCCACTCTTGCATGCTAACGGGGAAGCTAACAGGGGTATTATGCCATATTTCCCATTTCTGCTATTTTCTGTTAAGCGAATCCGATTTTTGTGGCCAGAGCGGGAAACTAGTAGGCAATATATATCTATATAAAATTATAAAGTTCAATAGCGCCTTTAGTGCTGCGTAAGGCTAGTAATGATAATATTCCTCTTTAATGGAGATGTTAGATCTTTATTAACTATTGGATTAACCGAGCTTTTTAAATTGGTCAAAAACAAAGAAAGAAAGGAAATATAAAGCTACACAGCTTCACAAGTCTATGTGTGATCAAGGGATCTGAGGTTCCCCTCGCTTACATCGCAATGCATACCATTGCTTGGCGCACAGAACATCTAGCTAACCAGATGGCTTTGCGATATTGTGTGTTCTTTTCCCCGAACAACAGAACTAACTGTCTCACCAGAACCTCGTTACATTAAGCAGTGACCTTCGAAACTGACGATATATCAAAAGCTTTATAATTGTTGTTGCTCATTATTGAGTTCAATGTTCTAATGACCAGTTGACGGCTGTTGCCTGGCCTTCTTGCTCTTCATCTCCTTCATCTCCTTCATCTCCTTCTCAAGGATCATTACAGCTTCAGGAACGTGCCGTACTCTGGCATTGGGGCGCGGTGGGCGTGCGTGTAGCCTTCGGTGGATCCTCAAGTTTTCAGCGCGAGTGAAATCATGTTTGCCGCAAAACTCGCATGAGAAGTATGTGGGATGCGTGGTATGATAGCTACCATGAGGTCTGTTAGCCACTATAGTAGGAGACCTGTGGATGACGAAAGATTCAATGATCGAGAGGCACTCACGTTCTTATGTGGCGCTGCAGATGCTCCATTCTCTTGTACGTGCGACCACAACCTGTGATGCATCCATTGCCAGCCGGGGAGTCCCCGTCAGAAGGCACAATGACTTCGGTGCCTGGATTTGAAAACTGAAAACCCCAAGTACATGGACTCTCGTTATGGGGCCAAATTGGCTTAGCGAATGAATGATTTGTGGAAGAGTCATTTTCTGGAATATCGAAATTGTGTACCAGGTATTCAGGGTACATATGAATTTGTGCGTGGGGCAAGTTTGGTAGCTCCTGCGTTCTGGAGCAAGCTGGCTGGCTCTGAATGGTATATGGGGATGGGGAATGAAGGGCAATAAGGGCTTCGGCATTGGTACACTGGCATGGCAACACCTCATCAGTCCCTAGACTGTTGAACAGGGTTGAGCCATCGTATATGGGAGTGTTGATAGGAGTTGGATAGGATTCCCGTGACATTGTAGCATTCTGTACATTAATATGCATTATCACGGTGGCTATAAAGGTTGAATATGGCTGCGTCTGAGAGTGAGCTGGCCTAGACTGAGACATTTGTTTATAAGATGCTATATAGTAGATGGGATGGGCTTAGATATGGAACAACAATAGGCCTAGTCTTGGTTGTTACTAGTTTCACATAACAATAAAATGATAGTGTCTCAATGATCATCATACAGGCGTTTACGGGACATGCTTATCCTCGTCGTGTCGGTGAGGACCCTAACATTGAATTTCGGTAATCGATTTCAGAGGCTAGCCCCGCGAAAGGGGCTTAGGGGAAATAAAAACGACCTCTCGATGGGCCGAACGTTGGCGATTTCACAGAGCCACGGGCTCCATCATCTAATTAACATTTTTTCTCAGCGCCGTTATCTTGTCGGTGTCAGCCTCGCCACCTTTGGTGTGCTGCACAAGCTTGCGTAGCTCGTCAGCCTCATCGGCTGCAAACTTCCTGAGCTGGCGAGTGTTGACAGCTGAACCGAATGTCTCGTAACCGAAGAGGGCGAATTTGACGATCACCATGCTGTCAAGATCATCCATCTCAAATTGGAATCTTTTAATCGACAAGGGCACGATTTCCATGAGGAGCTTGAAGCTGTCGTGGTGGATGACATACCCTTTGACAATATCAGGGATCACAGGGAAGGTGACGGGGATGGAGATGTAGGTATGTGCCTTCTGGCTCGTACAGTCCTTGCCGACAATAGTTCGGTTTACTGGATTAGCCGACATGCTGTTTGTGGATCTGTGTTGTGATGTGTGTGCAGAGGAGCAAACCCGAGGTTATATCCCTTTATATGCCTCTTCATCTCTTCCCTTTGCGATGCTCTAGGGCTTGTAATAAGATTTATTGGTCATTGTGAAGGCTTCTGGGTAAAAGCTTATGTCATGGAAAGGAATATCGAGTTGTCATTCATCACCTGTGTTCGCAGCCTAGAGCTTAACCTTATGGGCGGCAGTCATACCATGACTGATCTGGTTATCACAAGGTAACCTTGCACTCAAAATGTATTCATGATGATGAGTAACCTATACGGCTTTGTAAAGAGAACCACCCGGGATTGATGTGTGGCGCTAATTGCTAAGCTATGTCTAGAACTTAGAAGCTGCAAATCTAACACACTGAGGCTGTGCTCGCACCATGCCGTATATTTCCGCTTCTTCCAAGCGCTCAAGGGCCTCATCCTCCGTGATACAGTCTCTGTTGATTCTCCGATACGTAGGAAGCAGAAAGGCTTCATCGATTTCGGTATATACACCATGCTGGATATGGATAACCTGTCCGTTCCTTGAGAGGTCCGCCATAAGATAAGCCGCACAACGAGCTACAACTGAAGCAGGCTGAGCTTTGACGCTTATGCCATCTAGCAAACTCTTCAGAGATGGCAGGATGTTGCTTTCCGTCCAACTGGGGGCCAAGGTGTTGACTCGAATTGGGAGTTGGGCGGCTCCAAGTCGCGCCACAAGACCTCGCCCAAAGCCAAGCACAGCGTGCTTGGCGGCACCTGGTACATCCTTAGCTACGTACAAGATATTTGGGCATCCTTTTTTCTCTTACCGTAGTCAACGGCTCGAAAGCGCTGCAAGCTAGTCGCAGAACCTGTGATCACGATGCTTCCTCCGTCCTCCTGCTGCCGGAGGTAAAAAATGGCCAGCGCCGAAGTGTTCACCGCGCCCTTGAGACTTACGTCAAACAATTGACTTGATGGCTCAACTGCATCGCCGTTTTCATCAGTCTGTGTAGACAAGTAATCAGTTCGTGGGCCAATGCCGGCATTGACAAACACATGATCGACGTGTCCATATATCCTTTTTGTCGTCCTGAAGAGAAGAAGTAATTCTTTCCAGATAGCAACATCGGTTCGAATGAACGTATATGCACCTTCCAAGTCTCTTTCAGGAGCCTTTATATCCCCACAGACCACAGAGGCCCCAAGAGATAACAGTAGTTCGACGGTAGCCAGACCTATACCAGAAGAACCCCCTATTGTAGTGAGCTTAGTGGTGAGCGGAGTTCCTCTTAACATCGTCATATACGCTACTCATGGATGAATAGAGGTTTTGCAACTATACATACCTGTGACGATGATCACTTTGCCCGCCAAGGATTTCAACTGATCGGTTTTGATAGTGAACTCAGCCATGATCCTCGAGTATCCCTTAGTGGCTTTGCAAGAGAACACAATGGTATAGGCTCTAACATTTCATGTGAACTCTGGTCACACTTAAGTATAGAACCGATATGGAGTTCCTGACAATGGACGGAGCACAGGTTCAGTAATACAGGCTTTTGCGCTGCTAGCCTTTCAGCCTAGGCATGAAGGAGGTAGAGAGACCTCGCCGTATGGGGAACGTATTCACAGCATGTTTACAGCATCTATGGGTTTCAAATCGTGGCAACTCTGTCTCCCTATTGGCCTTCTGATTCTCATATACCTTGTGGTTGCAGAGACAGGGACCGGTAAAGGACGCAAGATTTATAGAGAGACCAATGACCTATCACTTTGCCACAGGCACCTCGCTTATACGGAAGTCTGAGGCCACATTTGACGCGTGGGGCAAGTAGACGGAAAGAACGGAGTATATGCTTAGTTTTCCATCGTATTGTACTATGAATAGGCCGGGTCGTCCATGTGTAATCAGCTGTGACTTAGCGTGAAAAGATCGCATTTTGTGGAAATATTTGTCCACGTGGAGCCCAAGCAGGCGTGTGAATCTTCTCTTTAGACAGAGTTTGATCCCCCGTGATCGACGTCTCTTTGTAGGGCAGCAGCTAATAGAAACTTCAACTTATACAATCTCTATCCACACCGTCCAATAGAAGGCATTAGGTTTCCTTGGCCACGGGCTTATAGTCGATAGTTTTGTCATGTATCAAGGTTGTCTCGATACCAGCCATCTTCTTAACTCGCCCTCTCGAACTGGTCTGATCTTCGACTGTGCTATGGAAGCAAGGATGAAGGTTGCCAAAATGATCTACCTCAATGTCTGGGAGTGGACCAATTCTGAATTTCAATCGTTTCGCGGAGTAAGATTTTTCACGATGAAGAGCAATCTAAAGTTGTTAGTTCGCTTCCATGCACTGCGTGAAACAGAATTTGATTGTGTAGTTGATTACGTTGCTATTCCCCGAACAAGACCTTCATTTTCACAATTGTTCTGAGTAGTGTATAGCCTTCTGTCTCGAGGTCATGAATCTCAACATTTAGTTGACAGGGAAGGTATGGTTTAATTATGTGCTTAGTGAGCAGCAAATAGGCGAATACTGTTGATACAAATATTTCGCATGCGCACAGAAAGAGCTGGCATTGCGGGGAAGACTATTGCAGCCTTAAGTCCAGAGTTGTTCAATCCCAAGCCGGTGGAATTAATATCAACAGCATAGGTTATGCAAGCTCATGCTGTACCAACTAAGCCCTGCAACACTGGCAGGAAGTCGGACTACCGAGGTGATGTTGCCGAGAGATCCGTGTTAATAAATAAAACAATTTGTGACTCATTTAGCGAAGCTTATGTGACTGAAAATTCAGTCCCGATTGCTACCGAGTCTCCAGTCTACTAATCCCACCAGACAATCAATCTTTTCCGTACCTATTTGAAAAGTGCAGTCATCATTCGCCGCTTGACTCATCATTTATTTCGCCCCCACGATTCCACCACGTCATGCGCCCAGGTGGTGTTTTGTTCACTTTCTTGACCGCCATGTTCTCGTCAATCAACAGCAACGTTCCTACGCCCTGATAAACGCCCCTTCTTGTGTTGGGCCAAGGTTCAGCTGTGGATGTAGGCATTGTATACGAACTGCGAGGACTATTTCTTCGATGCCGCGTTCTCGGGTCCCCTAACTGTCAAGGTGGCCGAGCCGTAGCCACAGAGCCTAAGGTAGCAGCGCATTCAGGCTAGATGTAAAATATTGTAAGAGATGGGAAGAAGGCACAGGCCGATCACAGATCAGTTGCCGTAGAGGCACTTATCTACACACCATTGGGCACAGTCATCGCAACATCGAGCCTGTTATTCCAGCAGATAGAACCTAGCCAAGAGCAAGATATTCGACCCCAGATAACGGGGAACTAAAGGATTCAGCTCATATCCAGAACAAGAAATACTAAAAGTGTCCAACTAAATGGTATATAAATCTGCGGACGAGTTGATACTGATCAGGTGAACAGAAGAATAAAAGCCTAGAGTCCTAACTAATACCATCATTGTCTTTCAAGTTGCCTCCATTAAAAAACACTCATATCGGTATCTTACCCGGGATACGAGCCCATTTGCACCTTGAGAGAGCTTCAAGAATTCATGCTTTAACGGTTTAGTATATTTACCGTCTTCTGATTCGTTTAGGTAATTTGCCTGTTTCAAAACTTACCGTTGGAGATGGAATTGCAACTTTAGAGACTCTAAGAAAGTCATGGGCTAAATACGACACGAAAGGCTTCCCATTTTTCTGGGGCAATAGCGAATAAAAGAAGTCTGTGAAAGCGGCCTGCCAGTATTGGCTTATGCACTGCCCTATGACCTTCTTCTGTGCATATATTGGGGAGTCCTGAATAACTATCGCAGCTTAGTAGGTAAAATCGGCAGATGGTGAAACGGGCTATAGCTAGAAGTCATTACCAATCTTTACCCGCCCTGCAAGAGAAACGCGAATTTCGTCAAGCTCAACAGCAACTGGTAACTCTGAAAGGTGTCGAAACCCACTTATGATCTTCATTATGATTAGTGAATTTCTCGGTAACGTGTCTGAGTTTGGCGTATCCTACCTGAGTTGTCGCGCATGCTATCTCTACTTCTGTTAACTGGAATAAATCGGTAAGGCTTAACTCGAGATATTCTTCTACGAAGATAAGGTCTGATATTGCTCCAAATATTGAGTATATCGTAGCGATGTCGGGATGAACAAGATATTCGAGGTCGGTAAGATCCTGTACTGAGACGTAACGCTTGGATCGTATTGCTCCAGTCGCCCGGTTGCGAATTAGGGAAGAGAAATGCTGATGACCAATAGTACCATCGCTAACGGGGTCATAATCATCTTCAAGTGTCTTATCAAGCTTTACCACTATCAATTGTTTTACTCCGGAGAGCCTCACCATCTCAACGCCCCGCATTAAGGAGAGTAAGGCCGGAGTCCTGGCTAAGCAACTTTTATTGGCTAAGTCGGTATGAACTAGCATCCACTTGATCCGATCAATGAAATGAAAGAGAGTATGCGGTGTAGTTATTATCAAATAGAAATGGCGTACTGGCGCCCTATATATAGAAGAGAGTTGAGCCATCTTTAGGAGGGTATCTTACGCTAGATAGTGTTAATAGCATGAGGAGAAATGCTAAACACAGTTGCTTTTCATCACCACGCAATACTTTAATAATGACCAGATTAGTGCCTATATATGTAATTCTTGCCTCAATCAACGCTTTCTACGCTCTTTTGACTGCATTAGGGATATATCGGGAGTGAGTAATGACAACCTACTTATGAACAGTTATAGATACTACTTGTCGGGCCGTGCAAATTTTTCCGCTTCCTATATTTACTATTAATTGTCATTCCTACCAAGCAGATTCCTAAAGGTCGTCTTATGTCCGTGAACTGATGCTTTATGTGCCATTGGGACGCATTCGCTCTGCGCATCGACATTGGGTACCCTCAACAAGAAGAGCCTGCGCAATATCTGTGTATCCTCCTCCTCCTGGCGCCTGATTTAAAGGTTTGCTTAATAGTGAATTCGATGTGCAGTCACGCCGGTGCACTGCCATGCTGCTGGACTCTTACTTCTCCCATCATGATAACGTGTATATGATTGGCTAGCCGGCTAGTACAGGCGACAACGTAAAGAGCGAAATCTGTGATTCGGCGCGGCCTTTTCGTTGCGATTTGATTACATTGCTCTCCGTAAACATCGGTCTACCCCTATTCTACTACGAGTTCACAGGCTAGATTCTACGATCTGGCTCCCTTGGTGGTAGATAAGGTCTCCATTTGGTTAGGTAGATATATTGGAAAAGCCAGTGTGAATATACTCCACGTAAGCACTTAGTGTGGCCACGACCTTTGATTGAAGTTTGATCATCCTATCTATCACACAAGTGGGTTGGTTGCTAAACCTACTTCACAAGCCTGCGACTAAGTCTGGAGTACAATCCGAAATACCGGCCAGCCTGGGATTCTAAAGGTGATTATAGAACAAGAATGGATCGTTCGGCCGTTGCGGGGCCAGAAGATTGCCAGTGCACTCTGTAAGATTTTGGGCTTTTGGTCCTGCCGTCAGGATATGGTTAGGCATTGCATTACGTACTGAAAT